>MJHO01000029.1:1146225-1188794 GCA_002076135.1 Xerophyta viscosa
TGCGCCCCCACCATGTTCCGTCCGTTGCCCAGCACCAGCGGGTACTTGACGCTGCCGTCGTAGTTGAGGAGGCCCCAGTGCCGCTCGAAGTTGCCCGGCTGCACGCTCTTCGCGTCCTCGTCGACCAGCGCGAATATGTACACGTCTGGCGGCGTTGACGGCCTTTTCGGCGTCCCCTGTCCTTGGATGACCCTGTTCACCAGCCCTTGGTTGAACCGCCGCGCATAGGCTACGTTGGCGTGGTGGTCGCCGTCGGTGGGCCAACCGATCTCTCCTACGATGACCGGCATGCCTCCAAAGCCGTTGCGCTCGAGCGCCCACACCAGGGTATCGTAGTTGGCGTCGAAGACATTGGTGTAGGTGATGGGGCCGTCGAGGACGGGGGCGGTGCTGCCCCCGCCGAAGAAGGCGTAGTCGAGAGGGAAGTTTGGGTCGGCGTAGAGGCTGAGGAAGGGGTAGATGTTGATGGTGAGGGGGGCGCCGCTGTCCTGCAGGAAACGCACAATGGAGATCATGAGGTCATGTATGTCGGGGCGGAAGTCGCCGCCGGAGGGGAGACCGCTGGTGCTCTGGTACACGTCGGCATTGAGGGGGACCGTAACTTTGACCTGCTTGGAGAGCCCGGCTTTGATCAAGGCAGCCTGGATGTTCTGCATGGCGGGAAAGGTCGTGTCCTGGAACATGCCCTTGTACGTCTTCAGGAATGGCTCGTTACCGACGGCCACGTACCTTATATATATATAGATATATATAATTATAATAATACCCCAAATTGTTTAATAATACCAAACTACATCCAGAACAAACATTCATCTAAGTCATGTAATTTAATATGCACATGAAATATATATATATATATATATATATATATATATATATATATATATATATGCACACGTACCTTATGTCTACTCCGTAGGATGATATGAAGGTTGAGACGTTGGTGATGACCCACTGCTCGGCGTTGCGGACGCTGGCGGCGATGGGGGAGAGGAACTCGTTGGGGAGGCCGATCATGACCTCGATGCCTGATCGCCCCAGTGCCTGCAACGCCCGCGGGTCAGCCTCGAAAAGCTTCACCTTTGAGAAGCCGTTGTCTTTGAGCATGCGCACCACGATCTCCGGCGGCAAAGGGTGCGTCGACTTCAATCCCCAGTTGCACCCAAGAACTCCCTCCGCCACACCTGCCATCATTCCCCCCCATAACACCGCCGCTGCTATGTACACCGATAACGCCGCCCGTCGACATATGATCTCATCCTCCATCTTGACTATGATCTCCTTTCTTTCCTTTGCTCTGAGTAATTAATTAACTTAATTAGCAACTCAATTAAGTTCATCCAACCAACGACAACTTGTTATATATCTACACGTCAGCTACCGCGCAGCAGGAATTCAGAAAGAAAGATAGAAAGAAAAGAAAAGAATGATTGGTTTCGAAGTTGCAGGAGGGACAAACAAACTTAAAGTATCGGATTCGTTTCAAACTCCTCTCTGCATTGGTCACCCTAGATCCTTTAATTTCTCCCGCTCTTCTATCAATATATCATGGCAAACCTTTATGCATATATTATTAATTAATTTTTACATCCATATCCATCAAAACCGATTAAGCAAGAAGGTAAAACATTTGGTCAATCGGCGATGTGTGTGGAAACCAAATGACTGGACCAATTAAGATTAAGAAGGCTAGTTTTATTTGTATACAACCAAGTCCACAAGCGCAGACAGCAATGTTTGCTTGCCGCCACTTCTTCCATCTGTATGTATACCAGCAGGTTCTTTGACTTTTACCAGCAGTGTGGGTGGAAAATGTTTACACACATCATAGTAACAAACAAACAAATGGAAATTATTAGATAGACTCAGTTGCCAATACACCGAGCCAACGTACGGTGCCACATGGTGACGAGGAGTGGGCTTTTGGGTCCTAAAGAGGCCCGCCAAGAAAGCCCACATAATCGTGCAGCCGACCACACCCATCATCTCATGACTCGGCTGGACCAAGCTGCCTAATGATGAGTGGCCCCCTCTTCAAGTGAAACGGAAAGCCAGTGGTAACACGACACTTGGAGGCTGACCAACATTTATGTCATATTATGCAGACCCGGCACTCGAATGCATGAATAGGCTAGAATCCCGCGTGCGTCCATTTTTAGAATGCGCGTTGCCGGCCAACACTCCATTTCGCCACCTACTTTGCCATTTAGAGGCAACCTGTGACAAAGAATATAAAGAAAAAAAATTCTTCAACGATAAGCAACCTCATGTGGAGAGTTGCAATTGGTTGCCGACCCTCTCAACTCCCCATCAATCATGATATCATAGTTTTCTTTTTTTTCTTTTTTTTTTTTGTTCTGCCCCAGTCTAGAGGGGAGCCCCCGGTCTCGTAGTCCTTCGTTCCAGACTAATTCTGGAGTGGGGATACGGAGCGACTTTAAACGCATAATTTTTCCCCTCCCCTAGTGGTGTTTAGGTGTCTACAAAATTTGAGTCACCAGGGTGACTTGAACTCGCAACCTTCCCTATGCACCACCATATCTTGGGTATGATATCGTAGTTAAAGTGTGCATCTAATGAAGGGAGGGTCGACAATTAGTCATGTATAAAAGTAAGAAAGAACAGAGACTTTAATTCCGCCCTTCTACTTAAACAGAGCATGAAGAGAACTTTCCTGCGTAGTGTTCATCTGTCACATATGAGGAATCTCTTTTTCTTCCCCTCTTTCTTCCTCTACCTGCCTGCTTATTTATGAAGTTTTGTTTCCCTCTCATAAGCCTAGGCTGTATGTATAAAGTACTTGTGTGTTCTTTATCTGCGAACTAAACTAGCCAGCAAACTAAGTCTTAGCAACGATGCCCATGCCGCCAACGGCCGTGGGACCCTTCTGCCTTATCACATGGTGTTTGCTAAAAAATGAAAAATCTTCAAATTCAGCTTCTTATATCCTTTCTCATTCTGTCCTTTTTATTTCGTACCACATAATGCTTATCCGTTCAACCTCCTTATCGGCACCGTCCGAAGTTATTCACCACAGGTGAGCTCCAACTCGGCCGCCGCCTGCTCCAAGCCGTTCACTCCTCCATCTCATCAGCCTCCTCATCTAAGTCTTGCCCCGCAGTCATATTCTTTCTTCCTACGCCGTTGCTTGCTCGGACTTGTGCGTTTGTCCTTGCCGCTGACCACCAGCTTCCCCAACGGAGCAAGGACGGTCGAATATATTTAAACGTTTCTAATTACAAGCTAACTGATTAGAACTTTATGAATTGATTAGAACTCAGAGAAAATCCAGAACGTTTTCTATAAAATGCATGATCCACGTGGATGTAGGAGCTGTTTTGAAGTTGCGAGAGAGATATGAGGATGGAATAGCTAGAAGGACTGAGAGGTGTGGTGACTGAGAGGTTCGTGCCAATACCTTTGTCATAGCAATTGTCAGATCTTGCGTGCCTAAGCGTGTCCTCTCAGAACATGCTTCCCTGCCCGTGTCCTGATTGATAAGTATGCCCTCAACATGACTATAAATACTAATCCTAATATGTACTCTACATATCCCCCAAAAAAATGATATCAAAACATATACTGTAGCATATGCAACGAATCAGAAAACATGCACCCTGCATAAGTCCAAAAAACTTATTCTTTAAACAAACATTTGGACTACTGTCGATACTTTATTTTATCCGGACAACAGTATACACTAGCGATATGAATTGATTAGGTACCACAAAATGCAATTAAATTTGATCATGCTTAGTTGGCCCGATTAATTCTGATTAGGTCTGAGTAAGTTAAATCAAGCCCAAAAAGATTCAATCCTAATGATTTAGTTCAGCTCAATTAATTCAAACAAGGCCATAAATTTTGTAATCGATTAATCTAATACCTCGCAATAAGCCAACTATTATGACCAAATTGCTGACATCGATACAGGTTCACAGACTGCTAAAGACTATATTAAATATATTAAAAAATATAATAAAATGTTAAATGGAAATGAATAATAAGGACAATGGCATGAATATTTGTGTTTATGCTATTTTGCTCAAACAATAAATAAGGCAACAATTTGTGGTAAGATAAAATTTAAGAGAGGAGAAGGAAAAGGGAAAAGTTCTGGCTGAAAGCTCCGAAAACAGAGAGAGAGAGAGAGAGAGAGAGAGAGAGAGAGAGAGAGAGAGAGAGCAAACGGGCGGGAGGGAGAGAGAGACTTCCATTTACTCCCGCCCAGACCATCATATTCTCCTAATTCTGGAGATTACGCCCGACCATTGCGAAGCCCGTAGGAGCTCACCGGACATCTCATCCGAAGTTGCACCCCACCTTGACGCTCCCCAACCCGAATCAAACTTCAAGGCAACTCTCTAAAATTATCTCATCATCGCCTCTACATGTTGTAATAACTGTATTGCCTTCGTGGCTTCGCCGCCGGCTAGCCACGGCAACGAAAACATAAAATCAAAAATAACTGAAACTTGCACCATGCTATAACTTCGTATAGTCGCAACGAAATGAAAATTTAACGTCACCATTGAACTCAACACGCTTTAAAACCATAGGAACGATCCTAACAACGAAGAACGAAATCGGTCGCCGAAACGCGATCAAAATTTGCGAGCTCGAAAACTCACAAACGAAGATCCGAATGTAATTTTTGACGTGTCGGAGATGGTCTAAAATCTTAGGAAACATATATGGAGGACTCGTCGGAGCACCAATGCTGCCGGCGAAAACGCAGGCGGGGGCCGCGGGCTCGCGGATGAAGATGAAGACTGGCTTAGCCGGTCAATCTACCGGTTAAGCCAGTCACCCGCGGATTTAATCCCTAAACCCATCCAAGGTGCGCGATGCACCTAGGCGCGAGCCATATGGCTTGCGAGACGGACCTTTTGGTCCTGTCCGGCCTAATAAGGGTCCAATTTGTTTTTTTTATATGTTGATTTTAATTATTTTATTTAATATAAATTTAATTAGTCAATCATTAATAAATATTAATATCAATTTTCACCATGTAATCAAATTTAAACCACAAATTCAGTTCAATTCACCGTATTCGAGCTTACTACATGCTTAAAATTACCACATGCACGTGACAATTCAGGATGTTGAATATTAATTATGTTTAAGACATGAATTTAGCATATAAGATTAGAGTGAGGCGGCTATTTGAACTCTACACATCGACCAAATATTTGATATCTAATGCCACGTATAATGTCGCATAGTAACTAAATATTAATAACTTGAATATTTATTAATATAAGAAAAGAATGACACGGTTAACCGATTTCTAATATTATATTAATTTACTTTTGGATGAAGAAGAGGAAACGATTACGCGCTGAGCTCTGACTAAATTAAAACACATCACATCATGTCATTTAATACGTGCGCGTAACGCCACAACACTGATGAACGTTATTTCTCAGTGTTTATATTATACACCTTTTTTTTTTTTTTTTTTTTTTTTTTTTTGAGATAACGAGGCGAAATCTCTCACTGGTCTCCGCTAACTCGTGGACCACAGTTTACTACGCACATCTATATGACCATTTCGGACCCATGACACTGTTGTTATATAAATGCTTTTGTTAATAGTGATGTTAAGGTTAGGAGGAGGCGAGTATCCGAATCCTTTATTTCTTTATAATTAGCTTAAGTGAAAATGACATGATTAGATATGTCAATACTGCATTTCTAATGTCCAAATGCATGATTTAAATATTAATTAGCTTAAGAGAAGAATGAGGCGGTTATCCGATTTCTACCTTTCGTGCTAATTGACATTCAAATTGGGCAATGGCTACGATACTTTAAATACAAGTTAAACCACTTAATTAAAAGTATCCTCATCACAAGAGGGCGTTGTGGGGTGTTTCGTTTTTTCCACACGTAACCGACGAACGAATCTTATAATCTTAATATATTTTATCCGATTTTTAAGATTTTCACAAATATTAAGGTGTCGACTTTAAGGGCCCATTCGAGTTAACTATCACTAATTTTAAATTCGGCTCGATTGATTTAGCTTAAACTTGAATTCGATAAATTTTAGAGACTGAGTTAAAATTTGATTCAATTTTAAAAATCTCAAGCTCCAGCTCCACTCAAAGTTGGATCGATTGGTTAACTGAGCCGTATTTGAGTCGAATCGATTCCTTTCGAGCTTTACTCGATTATATAAATTAGATCAAACTCGAGTTGAGCTCGAACTTAAATTCGCTTAAGTAATTATATTGCAAAATATAATTAAATAAAATAGAAAAACTCATTTAGTCCAGCAAGCCTAACGAACCGAGTAACACGACTCAGCTCGTTTAATTACTCGAGCTTAAATCCAAGCTTCAAACTCGAGCCGAATTTAAATAAAATCAAGACCGAGCTATTTTTGAGCAGCTTGGTTCGTTTTTATTCCTACCTACTACCATAATTTTAACATGCAGAATTCGTGGTGAATAGATCTTAGCCTTATCGATAGCTGATGTCGCCTTTTTTCAATTTTCTAATTCAATATATAAACTTGGAGGCTTAGTTTGCTAAATTGTATAGCTATCAAATTTTGCAGAATTTTTTTTAAATAAAATTAATTTAATAAATAATTATTTTTTAATCTCAAATTTCGAATATTTTTAAAAATAAAATCGGATCATCTGTTAAACAGGCGATCATCGCCAGCGTGACGGCCATCTACTGGGTGGCAGACCATGTAGGCATAGGGTCGCCTATTTAAGTGGCGACCGTTAGGTCGCCTGTTTAACAGGCGACCATAAGGTCGCCTCTTAAACAGGTGATTAGTCCGCTCCTATCGAATCTGCAGCCGTTGGATCGTCGCGATCCAACGGCAGAAATCGCTAGCGACTTTTAAATATGAGATTAGGCGAAGAAATAGCCTTTTTAATTTGTTAAGATTTTTCAACTGGCGAAATAAAACGGTATCAAATTAATAAAATAATAAATCATAAATCTCATCAACACCTTTTAGGTTAGAGTGAGGTTAACGAACTCTATATTCTATCTAACAAAAGTTAAAAATCCAAAATTGAGATTAGAGAGAGATGGTTATTCGAACTCTGCATCTCCAAAATATTTTCACTTAAAAAATAAATGATGAAAAATAAGCATAAATATGCGGAGTCAATAACATTTACTTCTACAGTTTTCTAGTATTGTCACATACATATATACGATAATTGTAATTAAATCCTCTTGCGCAAAAAATAATAAATCCTAAATTTTAAAATATAACCCATTTAATTGAGAGTACTTTCTTATGAAGGACGTTGTAGGGATATTCTGTTTTTTCCACACGTAACCGACAATGAACCCAAAAATTTCAACGTGTCTTATCCGATTTTCTAATTTTTCATAAAAATTAGGTGGCGACTCCAAATTTCTTTTTCCGCCTCGCCGCGAGGAAGGTCGTCAATACCTATATTGTAATGCAAAACTCAAACTCACAACCGATAATATATGAATCATCTATCTCACCAATTGAATTATTTTGTCAAATGCAAAATCTATAACTTTTATGCTTTGATTTATAATCTACATAACTTAATATTAGAATTCACTGAAGGCAAAAAAAAATAAGCAGATACTAGTTGAGCGGCCGTATCCTAATTTGATATTGAGTTGTTTTAATTTAGAAAAAATATATCTGATCCCTGAACTTTTATCAAATATGCTCTTACAATACTGAACTTATATTAGTATATGCGATATCTCTAAACTATGTAAAAACGTCTACCATATATTACCATCGCCTCCTACTGTGAGTGCCCATTAGTTTGCCGATGTGGCTTCATTTAATCCGACATGGCATAAAAATATTATTATTTAATCCTTATTTTTTTTATTTAATCTGCATTTTTCCTCCCACTGAAGGAAATTTCTAATATTATTTACATTTACTCACTTTTACTTTCACTCCAACCAAGACCCCTTTTCAAACAGTGAATTTTGATTTCACCTAATCGCTCTACCTGCGGCGAATTTCCAGTGGAACCAAAGAGGTTTGTCTGTGATTGAAGAATTTTGAAGTTGGGCATTTTTTAATCGTTTCCTTTTGACCATGTCTCCTTGGAAGCCTATATACCTCGTGTAAGTACCAATAAATTATTCTCACGCTCGTGTAAGTACCAATAAATTATTATTGCGAACTATAGGTCTTCAATGCCGATAGTGTTTTTCACGTCGAGGGCAAATTTAGGAAGGAGGGTGGTTCTAGAGATGACGATGATGGCCGCACTGCAGATGAAATGGTTGATTTAGATATTCTATCTTACTTTGAGATTATGGACATGGTCAGTAATAAAACAGATTAGAAGAATCAAAATCTATTATAGAGAACTGTCATAAGCTTTACTATATTGTAGGGTTAGAATTTTGATGATCGGTCAGTGTATCGTATTATAAGATTGCTTGAAAAAAAGGGCAAAGTAGATATATACGCTAAGCACCCTGCATATACAACTGTGAGTGAGAATGATGACGTCTTCTATATGAATTGGAGAAATTCTTTCTATCTCTCTTGTCATTTTCAAATGAAAATACATACATATTTATAGTGTAGCCCAAGAGTAGTCCAAGGGACTCCAATAACTATTAATGCTCTCTCTTTAATACTTATCATAATTATCATAACTCTCTTTTAATGAAGCCTTATAACCGTCACTCTTTGGTCTTCCGCCCTTTGGTCCTCTGACATTTGATCTTCTGTCTTTTTGTTTTTCGACTCTTGGTTTGCTCTCGGTCTCCCGAACATATCAGCCCGGTCTTGTGTATGTCTCGGCATCGGCCAAGTCAGTCTTCAGTTATGGTTATGGTTTCACCTTGGCTTGAGCCACGAACCTCTTCTGTTCCGGTTATACCTCAGTATCAACCTCGGTTATGTTCTGATATGCTTCTGCCTCGGCTTCGGCTTCGGCTAGGCTTCTCACCTTGACCTCGTCCTAGTCTCACCTCGACCTCGGGATCGTTGACACTTCGGTCACAGCGCTGTCTCACTTCGGTCTCAGTATTGACGTCACCTTAGTCTTAGTCTATTCGGGTCTCGGAATCCTCCTAGATCAATCATACTTCGACACAGATGCACAGTGTAAGGTTGTTGATAATATGTGTGAAGCATTTAATACTGTGTTAGTTGAGCATAGGGCAATACCAATAATTATATTGTTGAAGAGCATGATGATTTACGTAATGGTACGAATGTATCATAAAGGAGATGAAGGAATAGCTTGGAAATCAGATTATGCATCCGAAATTCTAAAAAGTTTGAAAAGATTAAAGAAGCTAGCGGCAGATGGGAATAAATTGGAATTTGCAACACTTTGTATGAAGTAACAGATGATGACAAGTGGTATACCTTGTGAACACACAATATGTGGTTGATATGGCGAGAAAGTCATGTACATGCAGAAAGTGGGATATAAATGGTATACCTTGTGAACACCCCATAGCAATAATACATAGTATGAATGATACATCAAAGCAACATCTTATTCATTGGTTTAGAAACAGTGTTTATATCATTAGCTTTGACAATATGATTAGCCCAATCTCTGGAAAGGATCACTGGTTAAGAAATGATTTGGTTTCAATTGATCCACTACTAAAAAGGAGGATGCCTGGAAGGCCTAAAAAGAACATAAAAATATATGCTGTAGAACTAAAAAATGTCACTAAGTTATCTACGAAACTGAGGCATATGACTTGCAATTGTGGTTCTCATGGACACAACAGCACGATTTGTTAAAAAAAAAAGAAAAAAGAAAACACATGTGATTATTCTAACTCTTGTTCGTTTAGATGGCATTACGTTGTGTTATTAAAAATGTTTAATCTTATTATCAGGTACCTACTGGGAAGAGGATCAAGAGGCATCAACTTCTGATGTTACCACTAAATCAAACAAGAGCGGTAGGTCAATGAGGATCAAAGGACATGAGACATGGATTGTATCTACTCAAGAGACCACAAGAACAAATAGGTCAAAAAAATATAGCTTCTACTACATAAAGGAATGGTTTGCTGCACTTAATATTTTTTGGATGTTATTGTAGTTGAGTATTTTAGACAATTATTGAAGCCATGTTGTTTTTAATGTACATTATTATTTTGAATGTTATTGCAGTTCAATGTTTTGGATGTTACTGCAGAATATAATTACAGTTCTATATGTATCGAGTTATTAATATAAACAGTTCTATGTATTCCAGTTTAATATATAAATATAATCTAGACCTCCTTAAACTAAAGTAACCATAATATATTCATATGTATATCCAGTATACAACATCCATACCATAACATCATATGAAACTGAATACAACACAACAACTTAATCATGAAAGCTATGAAAACCTATCCAAACAGCACACACCCTTCTAGTCATCAACACTTAAGATATGGTACATAACAGCAAGAATGATTTTAAATATTTTTTATAAATTTTAAAATCTTAGCGAATTATCCACTAAATCGTAAAGACTTTGAAATATTATAATATCTACTTGAAATTATTATTTTGTAAAAATTTTAACATAATATATATAAATTTTGATGAAATTTATATTATTTTTATATACAAAATATTTTTAAAAAATATTCATAAATAAATATTTTAGATATGAAAAAATAATGGATTAAAATAAATAGCTGATCCATAAAAAAATATAGTAAGAAGTGGATATGCAATTTTTTTTTTGAGATTATTGTGGGAGAAATTTATCCTGTAACCGGCCCTCATTTATGAATATACAACTTTCTTTTTAATTTTTAATAACTTTTTAGTTTTAACTTTAAAAAAATATATATTTTAAAATATAATATCTCCCTTTTAGTAAACTAAGCGTGCGGAGCATTGTAAAACTTCTCCATTTGTTTATATTTTATAGTCCCCGAGCAAATTGGCAAGCTCCACTCCCAACAATGGAGTTTGGTGGTCTCTTCTCCATCATCCTTCTATCTCTCCTCCCAATCTTCTTCACTTAATCTTCTTCTCTCCAAACAACAATAACAAAAAGGAGAAGCAGAAGAAGAAGAACCTTCCCCCTTCGGGACCTCGTTCCCTGCCGGTCATCGGCCACCTCTACCTCCTCAAGAAGCCCCTCCACCGGACCCTTGCCGCCGTCGCCGAGGATCACGGAGAGATCCTCTACCTCCGCTTCGGCTGCCGGCGGGGGCTCGTCGTCTCTTCCGCCGCCCTCGCCGGAGAATGCTTCTCGAAGAACGACGTCGTCTTCGCCGACCGTCCCCACTTCCCCTCCGCCCGTGTCCTCAGCTACAACCACCTCACCCTCGGCAACTTGAAGTACGGCGAGGAGTGGCGCACCATGCGCCGCATTGCCACCGTCGAAGCTCTCTCCACCCACCGCATCCTCTCCTCCGCAGCCTCTCGCGTTGCCGAGGTCAGGCACCTCGTCGCCGCGCTCTTCAATGAATCATCATCTTCACAGCAGCATCAGTTCCGGAAGGTTGTTCTCCGGCCGCGGTTATTCGGCGTCTCTCTCAACGTGATCATGGAGATCATCGCCGGCAAGAGGTACTACGGCGAGGACTCAGTGGAAGCAGGAGAGTTCATGGAGTTTATTGAGAAGAAATTCGCGATCTCAGGGGCTTCGAACATCGGTGACTTCTTGCCGTTGCTAGGAGTACTTGATCTGCGGAAAGCGAAGAAGAAGGCGGCGATGCTACATAATTGGAGAGATAGTTTGTTTCAGAAGCTCGTTGACGAGCTCAGAAATTCATCCTCCGATGAGGAGATGAAGAAGAAGACGATGATCGGTGTGATGTTGTCGCTGCAGAAAGATGATCCAGAGAGATACTCGGATAGATTCATCAAAGCTCTCAGCGTCGTAAGTACTCCACTGTTTAATTACATCAATTCAATTCATTTATCGCATTCATGTTTTTTACTAATACAGTTAGTAGGAGATTCATATAAGAGTTTACTGCGAATCAACCGTGAAAATATTTGTACTTTCTGAACGAAATAGAATTACAAGATGGCTGATGGGTCTAAGTTAAAGAACAGTGATTGTCTTTTTTTTTTTTCCATTGTTATTAGATTTTTGTTGAAAACTCTGCATGTAATCGGCATATTTTTCTCAATTTTGTAGCAGATAAATCGACAAGTATTCAATACGAGTTGCTGAGGGTGACAATCTCTTTTTCAAGGGGTTCCTAAATATTTATATTGCTAAGAGTGACTTTCCTAAATAACAAATAAACACTTCATTGAAATGAAAACCGAGTACAAGATTTTAAGTATGCTGAACTGATTCCAGAACCAAAATATTTGTATTTATAATGAATAATAGGTTATTTATAGAAGGTTTTAAGGATAATCATATTAGTATAAGCTAATCAACTGGCATTAGTGTATGAATCGGTATTCGGCTATTGTATCTTGGGAATTAGCATGGTGTAAGCATATTTTTTTTAGTGTCTTTGTCCAGTCGAGCGTACCAGGGCTTGGTCCTTGATCTTTAGCTTGATACTTATTCTTTACGTCGTGCTCAATTTATCAGGAGATTGTATGAAGATGGGTTTTTATTTTATCTTTTTTGGGGGCAAGGATCCGTCGATTTTGTTTAAGTTTTGCTTAATCAAGTAAGGCGAAAATCCATCAAAAACATAATCTTGGTGCCTTACTCATTTATTGTTTTTAAGGTTTGTTGTTGACGGCGCTGGTATTCTCCTGTTGCATACTCCTATGTTATATCTTCACTATGGCGGTCGCCCTGTACTTGATGCTTCTGCCACTTAAGACATAGCGGGTTCGATCTTGTACTGTGTTGTGTTGCACCTGTAGCACAAACACATCAATAATATGCATCAGCACCCTTTTTTTTGAGATTAGCGTGGGAAAACTTTGCCCGTAACCGGTCCTCTTTTGAGCGACCGTCATAACTGGTAAACCCACGGGTGGCACTGATCCCTGTTCCACCAATCGAGGGGTTCCATTCTTACGAGTAGAGCAGACCCTGGTGCACGCCCCCGAAAGAACCTCAAATCAGGGTCATTCTACTCCCCACGAGGGGTTTTCGACCCCGACACCCTTTTTAAAGGGATGCTCCCTGCATCAACACCCTTATTTTGCTAATTTTGAGGGAAGATGTTTGACGAAGTGGAGTGTTGCCGTCGTGCTGCTATAGGACACGGCTATCTAGAACTCTATATATTTTTCAACCGATGTACCATCATCTTATACAGTTAGGATTAGTGCAATTAAATTCTTTGGGAAGGGTATAAGGGAACATATATGTTACATTTGGTAGGACGATAATGAGGCATTTAAAATCCAGCATTTTTCTTAATATAAACGAAACAATAACTTATTTGTTCCTATTATGTGTGTTTTTCGAACTAAAGAGTTATAGATTGACGGTAATGCAGAGTCTTTTAACGGCAGCAACAGATACTTCATCGAACACCATGGAATGGGCCATGTCTCTTCTACTCAACAACCCCGAATCCTTCAACAAAGCTCGAGAGGAGGTCGACGCCAAAGTGGAGAAGGGACGCTTGCTCAATGAATCTGATCTCTCGAACCTCCCCTACCTTCGTTGCGTCCTGCAAGAGACGACGAGGCTGTACCCCGCCGGCCCTTTGCTGTTGCCCCACCAGTCTTCTACTGATTGCGAAGTTGGGGGCTACCATATTCCCCGCGGAACCATATTGTTGGTAAATGCTTATGCTATTCACAGAGATCCTTCGGTATGGAGAGAACCGGCAACGTTTAAACCAGAAAGATTTAAAGATGGGATAAATGATGATTATGCAAAGATGATGTTGCCGTTTGGAATGGGAAGGAGGGGGTGCCCGGGCGAAGGGGCTTGCGGTGAGAGAAATGGTCTGGTACTTGGAACTTTGATCCAATGCTTCGAGTGGGAAAGGGTAGGGAACGAGCCGGTGGACATGACTGAAGGCTCAGGACTTGGCCTACCACGAGCGGAGCCCTTGGTTGCTATGTACCGGCCTCGTCCCGAGATGATTAATGTCTTGGCTATGCTTTGATAAACATGCATCCATAGAAATAAGAGGCTTTGTTGCAAAAAGCCCATGCTTTGTATAACCATGTCAAATAAGTCTCTGGTTTTTGAGATACTTACAAATGATTCCAAAACACTTATATGTATGGATATTTTTTTAGAAAGGTTTGTGGAAGAAATAAATTTTTGTCGTGCTCCACAGTTTTTGTATTCAATTTTTTTTTTTAAATAAAAAATTTTACATTGGTTTGAAGCTCCAAAATTTTCTCCCTAATAATGATTTCGGAGTTTTAAAATATTTTGAAATAATTTTTTGAAAAACTTTCAATACAAAACTTATCAAAATCTACTGGGCTTTTTATAGTTTTTTTTTCAAAAAATATTTATGCATAGATATTTTAACTTGATTTAGTAATTATCAGAAGAAAAAAAAAATTATTTAGGATAATGTAAAAGCTAAGGGCTTGTTTGAAATTATTCCTAGATATGATCATATTTTCCATGTAACTTTCTCTTCGGGTTTAGAGTCTTCGAAGTAAACAAGCTCAAACTTGTGATTACGCCGAGAATTATACATTCTTCAAGCTTTCGAACTGTTCGTGTATACGCTGGCATATTTTTCTTATGGCTCATTTATCATGATAAATAAGATGTGTCCTACTCTAAATATTTTCTAGTCATATCATCTAAATTATTGCAACTAATACATCATTCGATATACATGACTGAATTTAAGGTATATCAGTGAATCCAAATTCTATACCCCAATTTCTTATTTAAATTTAATTTCTTATTACACCCATGAATTACACAAGTACCAATTTTTTTTTATCTAAAGATGGGGATTTCATATTAAGCAGAATAAATATAGGTATAATATATGTTTCAGTAAACGAAAAGAGGGAATACAATTACAAGATACAATAAAAAATGAGGGTACAATTAGTTTCGTAATTAATGGAGTTGTAGACCCCAGAAACTTTTGCTTACCAACTCTCTCTCTCTCTCTGTCTCTCTCTCTCGGTATATATATATATTATATATATAAAGTTTGGTCGCGTCGGCGTGTTAGAATCAATACCACATGTGTGTGTCAGAATCAAACGATTTGGAGGATCCTCTTGATAGGGATGCGGATCCTCTGCGGTGCGTCCCTGCGACGCGCCGCTGCTCCCCGATCTCGGCTGTCCATCTTGTCCAGCATCTATTTCGATACACAGTATAATATTTTTGACAGCTCATTTGATCTAATTTTAAATATTTTTACGAGAAATTTTAAACTATAAAGTTATAGATTTTGATGTGATCTACAACTTTGTAGTTGAACATTTTTTAAAAAATATCAAATAATATACTAAAATGATGATCAAAAGTTTGATTATTATTTTAACATACTATTTGGTATTTTTTAAAAAAATATTCAACTATAAAGTTGTAGATCACATCAAAATCTATAATTTTGTAGTTTAAAATTTCTCGTAAAAATGCTTAAAATTAGGTCAAATGAGTTGCCGTAAATTTGTATAATATCCTGTACTTGTATAAATTTTCGGCAACTCATTCGATATATTTGTAAGCATTTTACAAAATATTTTAAACTATAAAGTTATTTATTTTAACAAGATCTATAAACTTGTAGTTGAACATTTTTTAAAAAAATGCTAAACATTGTGCCGAAATGATAATTAAAACTTTGATTATCATTTTGACATAATATTTGATATTTTTTTGAAAAATATTCAACTATAAAATTGTAGATCACATCAAAATCTATAACTTTGTAGTTTAAAGTTTCTCGTAAAAATACTTAAAATTAGGTCAAATGAGCTGTCGAAAATTTTATATTGTGTCTCAGGATAGGTGCTGGACAAGATGGACGGTCGAGATCGCGGGCGCAGTGGTGCGTCGCAGGGACGCGCCGCAGAGGATCCGCATCCCTCTTGATAGCATCGATCTTTTTTTTTTTTTTTTAAATTATTGCTAAAACAATTATATCTGAAATGATTCATTTTTGTACAATTGTCATAAGAAATAAATTTATAAATAATACCAACATATATTTCATCAACTAAAAAATTATAATTTTTTTATCTAGATAGGGCCGAAAATCGGTATTATTTTTTACAGAATATAGAGAGGATAAATCTTCTACACCCTTATAGATAATGCTTGCAAAATTTTAATATGAGATCTCCACTTTATAAGATAAAAGTTTCAACTATTTGTCCTAAATGTACTGGTTTTGATAGCAACAATTTAAACATTTACATTTTGAGAGGGAAGAACTAATTTTAACACGCCAACTCCATTCCAAAACATATATTTAAATATTATTTTTGAATTTTTTATACCAAGATATTGACGCGGTTTACAACTTTAGTAATCAAACTTTTTTTTTTTTGTAAAAAAACAAAGATTTAAAATAAATGTTTTGGGATCCAAACTTTTAACATGTTTAAATGAATTTTGATGTTAGCCCAAAACAAATATTTTAGATATTTTCTTGAAAAAACTTTAGAAGCCAAAATTCATCAAATCTAATTTTCGTATTAAAATTCATTTAAATTCTTTTTTGTTTGTTTAAAAAAAGCTTCTTCATTCTATGTTACCGCCGACCTTGATTTATATCATACATTTCAATCAGAAATTGAGCTGAATGGTAGACATTTCACTTCTAAATATGTGTTTGGTACAATAGTGCTACTACTTACACACGGGATCAAATTTCTCAAAAGCGATCATTTTGAATGTACGTATCCCAATTATAACATACAATATCAGGATTCCTTTTTCATTCAACTCCTGCTCAGCATGAATTAGAATCATGGTTCCTATGAGGGCAACGGCCTCCAAAATAAATCAAGACAGCTCATATTGGGTGGAAAATTATCAGCATGAAAAAAAAGGATAATTACATATCAGTCCTCATTAAAGTAATAGTTGTGTATTTTAATCCTCGAAAATACGGAAATGTATAACGTGATGGCGTGCGACTGTGCCACGTCAGATAGCAACACATTTTCGAAGGTTAAAATACAAAACGTAAATTTTGAATATATATATATATATATATATATATATATATATATATATATATATATATATATATATATATATAAAGTTTTGTCCGGCGTGTTAGAATCAACGCCATTGTGTCAGAATCAAAAGATTTGGAGGATCCTCTTCATAGCAACCATTTTTTTTTTGGGAAATTATTGTTCAGCCCCTCCATTTTTTTTTTTTGACTGTTCAGCCTCCCGAAACGCGTTTCTCCGCCGACGTGGCGGCGCACGCATGCCGTCATGTGGCGTTTCGGGGGGCTGAATCGCGATACCCCAAAATTAGGGGACTGAACAGTAATTTTTCTTTTTTTTTTGAAATTATTGTGAAAATAATTATATATGTAATTAATTCATTTTAGTACAATTATCATAAAAAATAAATTTATAAATGATACGGACATATATTTCATCAACCAAAAAATTATAATTTTTTTATCTGGACAGGTCGAAAAATCAAGTATTACTTTTTACAGAATATAAGAGGATAAATCCCTACACCCTTACAGATAATGTTTGTGTAAATTTGAATATGAGATATTCACTTTATAAGGTAAAAGTTTTAACTTTTCGTCTTAAACGCACTGGTCTTAGTAACAACAATCTTAACATTTAATTTTTGGAAGGGAAGAATTAATTTTAACAGGCTAACTCCATTCCAAAATATATATTTAAATATTATTTTTGAATTTTTTTATACCAAGATATTGACCGTGGTTTACAACTTTAGTAATCAAACTTTTTTTTTTTGTAAAAAAAAACAAAGATTTAAAACAAATGTTTTTGGATCCAAACTTTTAACTTGTTTAAAAATGAATTTTGATGTTAACCCAAAACATATTTTAGATACTTTCTTGAAAAAACTTTAGAAGCCAAAATTCATCAAATCTAATTTGGTATTAGAATTCATTCAAATTCTTTTTTTTTTTTGTTTAAAAAAAAGCTTTTTCATTCTATGTTACTGCTTACCGCAATTTATATCATACATTTCAATCAGAAATTGAGCTGAATGGTAGATTTCCACTTCTAAATATGTGTTTGGTACAGTAATGCCTACACACGGGATCAAATTTCTCAAAGGCAATCAATTTGATTGTATGTATTTCGATTATAACATACAATATCATGATTCCTTTTTCATTCAACTCCTGCTCAACATGAATTAGAATCCTGGTTCCTGTGAGGGCATCGGCCTCGAAAATAAATCAAGACAGCTCAGAGTGGGTGGGAAATTATCAGCATGTCCAAGATCATGATAAGAAAAAAAAAATTGTATATCAGTGCTCCTAAAAATAACAGTTGTACATTTTAACCTCCGAAAATATAAAAAACGTGTGATGTAGCGGCGCGCGAGCAAATCATGTCAACGTGAAAATACATTTTCGGAGGCTGAAATGTAAGACGTAAATTTTAAAGGATTGGCATACAATTACTCCAAAAAAAGCATGAAAACAGGTAATAAATGCACATCAGATCACAATCAAAATCCAATGCATCTGCAAATGATGAACAAGGGATCCGGATCCTCTGCACCCTTCCCCTGCACCCATCTTCTGCACCCTCCATCCTCACCGTCCATCATATCCCGCATCCATCTTGAAACACCGTTTGAAATTTTCGTCATTTTATTTGACCTAATTTTAAGCATTTTTATGAAAAACTTTGAACTACAATATTATAGATTTTAATGTGATCTACAATTTTGTAGTTGAAAATTTTTTAAAAAAATATCAAATATATATCAAAATAATAATTAAAATTATAATAATTATTTTGTCATATTATTTGATATTTTTTCAAAAAATATTCAACTACAAATTTGTAAATCATATTAGAATATATAATATCGTAGTTCAATATTTCTTGTAAAAATGCATAGAAGTAGGTCAAATAAGTTGCCAAAAATTTATATAAATACAAGATATTATACAAACTTAGGTAACTCATTTGACGTATTTTTATAAAAAATTTTGAACTAAAAAGTTATAGACATTAATGTGACATACAAATTTGTAGTTGAATACTTTTCGAAAAAATGTTAAACATTATGCCGAAATGATAATCAAAGCTTTGATTGTTATTTCGGCATACTGTTTAGTATTTTTTCAAAAAAAATTTAACTACAAAATTGTAGATCACATTAAAATATATAATTTTGTAGTTCAAAGTTTTTCGTAAAAATGCTTAAAATTACGTCAAATAAGCCAACGAAAATTTCAGACGGTATTTCGAGATGGGTGCGGAATATGATGGACGGTGAGGATGGAGGGTACAGGAGATGGGTGCAGGGTATGGGTGCATACAGGGGCGGATCTATGCTTGGGCAGGGGGTAGCCATGGCCCCCCCGGCCCAGGCGGCCCAACCTAGACCTTAATGCTAGTTTTACTGTAATCCACGGCTGGGCAAGCCCATTTCGCAGGGACTGCCCCCCCCGGACCAGCCTCAGCAGGTCCAGACTGGGCCCCCACTTCATACTCCTATCCATGTGCTGTGACCTAGTATTCCTCTCCAGCCGGCGCCCTGGAATCTTGTTTCCCGTTTATCTCCCGTGAGACCGTGACCGATTTCGAGGCTTGGATAGTTCGATCTCTCCTCGCCGGCTCACGCTTGCAACTCTCTCCTTTGATCTCTACTATGTCAGCTCCGGGCATCTCCAACTCCCTCTATCTAAGGATCTCTCGGCTCAACTCCGCCCATCCGCCGCTCCGGGCTCTCCTTTCATATCAGGGCATTTCTTATCTCATCTTCAGCTGGTAAAATTGAATATCTGATCTCAATCTCATTGTTGATTGACTCTTGCTGATTCTCTGTCGGCCGGCGACTCGCCTCTTAGCCAGCCTCCCGCGGGCTGTCGGAACCCTCTTTGCCTTTGACGGCTCCCTCGTTGCGATATTTGATAAATGGGTATTCTTAGTATTTGATTAGGAGATTCGATGGATATCTAGTCATATTTCTTTTGAAAAATGGAAGGCATTGAAGCTCACAAGATGTTCAATGAATTGTCTGTATGAAGTACTGGGATCATGTTGTGTTGCATCTAAGGAAATACCAGTCCTCTTGTTTACCTCCAAGTTTAGCATAATTAAATAATGATCAATATGCTTCGTTGAGATGCTTGTTAAATTTTTTTCTTTAATTTCTGCCCGTGACCACATTTGTTTTCAGGTGGTCAAGATTCACCAATTGGAGATGATTAGGTGCGAATGCGATTTTGTTCACTTTTTCTCCAAGATGACAATTTAGTTGGTTATACATTTTCACCCTAAAGCACAATGAGAACAACAAAGAAAATAGCTTTAAGTTTCTCCAGATTGCTTTATAGGATCGCATTCAAGTTCTTCAACTAAGTGAATGCGTGCATATTTGCTCTCTGTTCATCTAAGATGGTTTCAGTATCATATTTGCGGATACTTTAATTACAAAGTAGGTTGAAGTTTCATTGTTATGGATTACTAGTTAGAATTGGTTTGTGTGATTATTATTTCTCTATTGTTGGTATTTTGATAATCCATTTTGTGCTTTCATATTTGACAAAATAAAAAAAATAGATTTCTTTTACAGTAGCAGAATATATCAAGTGGAAAAAATAGTTCTATTAATCTTAGTGAGAGTGAGGATATTTTTGGCCCCCGGCGGCTTGAAATCCTGGCTCCGCCACTGGGTGCATAGGATTAGGATCCATGAACAAGAACTCAGCAATGAAGAGTTTCGTAGGAGCAAAAGCATGCCGCAGGAATGGCTGAGTTGCACTTACCACCAGCTTCTGAGAAAATTCACAACAAAAATTCAATTTTTTTTTTTTTTTTGATAAATAAAAATACAAATCAAATTAAACGCGACAATTTGAAAACTTTAAAAACTGAAAATCTCACAAATAAAAACACCCATTAATAACTAGAAATCCCTGGTGAATAAATGTAGTATAAATTCTTCCCTCTATCATTAAATTTACATGAAAATTTGCATTGAAAGTTTCGAAACCAATAAATTCAAGTCAGACCTTCCGCGTAAGCTTTGCGCTCGAAAAGTTCTTCTGAATTCCACGCGAATCGGCGGCGTTGGCGCCTGCGAAGGTGAATAAAAAAAAAGAATTAAATCTAATTCAGAAATTGGAAAGCTAGTAATCGTCTCCATAGAAAAAAAAAAAAAAAAAAGATATTAAATTCGCAAATCAAGAACAGAAAAAATTCTGGAAAATTTTGTCAAAAAAATTTGGACCATTTCTCGATTTGTGCGTGTCATCCTTGCGCAGGGGCCATGCTAATCTTCTCTGTATCGTTCCAATTTTATCGGATGTCTCCGAAGAGACGATTGCTTGACGCTCGATGCTATTGAAGAAGATGAACAGTAACCTGCGTACAGTTTGTTTGGGACTAACATACACAAGACTAGTAGAAAATAGTCCTTAGTGGGTCGGCTCAAGCGACGGTTGTGGCCCAATAAAGCTTCTGCCAAGGTAGTGGCCCAATGAGGGAATTGATGAGATGCTGGCGGACGGGCGGAGTCATCTTTTCCCGGCAAACACTCCTGCAAAAGAAAGTACTTAAATTTAACTAGCATTTGCGGGATTTTTTTTTTTTAAATAATATTAATTTAATAAATAATTACCTTTTTAATACCGAATTTCGGATAATTACAAAATTAATATTGGCTCGCCTGTCTAACAGGCGAGCAGAGCCAGCGTGGCACTACCCGCCTTGGTGGCGTGCCACGCTGGCGGACGGGACCTCTTAAACAGGCGATCAAAGACTCGCTTATTTAATATGCAAGCAAACGATTGCCTGTTTAAAAGGCGACTACCCGCTCGCCTGTTAAATAGGGCCACACGCCCACACAATCGCAAAATAACATATATAAAGGACAACACGCCCACACATCATAAAACAAAATATAAAGGGCCACACGCCCACACAATCGCAAAACAACATATATAAAGGGCCACACGCCCACACAATCGCAAAATAACATATATAAAAAGCCACACACCCGCACAAGTATATTACAACATATCTAAATATACAAGTAGATAAAATAGAAGGTCGAACAATATGGTGCGTGAGTCATTGATTAGTCTCGATGGACATTGTTTTGATTTATGTCCATATTGTTGACAGTGTCTACACCAAGCATCTGGAGTTTCAACCCAATCCATTTCATTTCGTAAACGTTGTGTGACAGGTCTTCCAGTTTTTCTTCTCCTTTCACGATCAGGTATGTACGTTACACCACCATCCGCAGGCCAGTAATGCTCATTAGGAATAGGATTAAATTTTGGGGCGTAAGTACTTTTATAAAACGTCACAGAGTAGTATGGATCAACATAATCATGTATGCGGTTTCTTGCTTTCTTAATCGCGGCGATTGCATGCGAGCAGGGAAGGTGGAACAACTGCCACTTTTGGCACGTGCATGTCCTTTGAGTTAATACAACAGTCTGCAATCACACAATTATTATTGAAAATTGTAAAAGTAAATTGAGATAATTGTTAAACTATCTATTAAGTATAATACCTGTATGTTGCCACCCTTGCTACCAGTACGAAAAGTACGACGTCCAGTCGTGATCTCGTACTTCCCTGACTCACGATCAAACAAAGTGACACTATGTGCACCACTACGCCTTTCATGAGCGGTTAATCGCGTAGCTATTGCAGGGGTAAATTCACTCCCACCCCATTGCTCTGGCTCCTCACGTCGTCCGGCAAAATATGAAACTATTTTATACCAGACACTTTTAGCCAATCCGGCTACAGGATAAGATCGAACTCCTTTCAGCACACCATTGAAACTCTCTGATAAATTCGTTGTCATCTGTCCAAATCGAGCTCCTCCATCAAACGCTAGTGTCCATTGATTTGCACGAATTTTTTGCAACCATGCATAAGCATCAGCATTCGCTTCATTTATTTTGTCCATCCAGCGGTTATACTTCACATCTGTCTCTGTGTACCCGCATTCCACACCATGCGCTTAAGAGCGACGTTTTTGAATTCCGTGTTAAAATTTGAACATATATGGCGCAAACAAAATCGATGTCTCCAATTATAACAGTATTGACGTTGATTTTTCACTGCGCTCAAGATGCCTTTATGGCGATCAGAAATCAGTGTAATTCGGCCACTCCTATCTTTGACCAAAGTGGAAATGCAACTAAGAAACCAACCCCACGTATCTGAGCTTTCCCTATCTACTATCGCAAAAGCCACAGGAAACACACGACTATTTCCATCTAAGGCAGTTGCAATGAGCAGATATTCCTTATATTTGCCGTACAAAAATGTGGCATCAATACTAAGAACTGGAGGGCAGTACATGAATCCTGCTATACAAGGTGAGAATGCCCAAAATGCACGATCAAATAAAAATTTATTCGGGGTTGATAGAGCCATTCCTCTAACATCAGTTACTGAACCTGGACAAAAATGACTAACGGCTTTCAACCATCTAGGCAAAAGGCTGTAAGACAGATCCCAATCGCCGTATATCGTGGCTATAGCTTTCTGCTTAGCCTCCCAACATTTCTGTAAGATGGTGTATATTGATATGTTCTTTTAATATCAGCAACAATGGCGGCAATACATAAATTCGGTTGCTCCCTCACCAAATCTATAATTTTATCTGCAATAAAGTTACTATCCATATTTACGTGATCAGGAGCCTGCTCAGCTGCTTCGTTAAAACACTCATGGGGTCCAAGATATTTAACAACCTGCCACATTCCTTCTTCTTCTTTCAATCTTGCCCTTAGGTGCCAAATACAATTTTCACTACCCTTCTTGCATTTTGCCACCCAACTTCCGGATTGGATAAAATAACTTTGTACTGATGTTGTGCTTCAACATGGTATGCCTTCACTGCATGAATTAGCGATTTTTTGTCTTTAAAGTACATTCCTTTACGGAACTCTTGTTTTGCATCCCATGCAGCTTCTGTTTCGTGCATCCACGCAGTCACAGGAGCATTTTGCTCGATTGCGGCCCAATCGATATAAGTATAAGATGAAGGCGGTTCATAAGTTGGTAGTGAAGGAACGCTTGGACCAGCTTCCGATGGTTCTTGGCTGTACACCTGTGCATGTCGAAGGTTAACACCTCCGACATTAGCCTCTTCGTCATCATCAGATGATCCTTCTTCGGAAATATTTTCATGTGCATTTTCGTAAGAATCTGCATCATCATCTATATAATCATCGGCTGGAGAGAATTGATTATATACGGGATCAAGCGCGGACTGCGAGGCTTGTGGTGTACTCGCATTTGGAGGGGCAGCTAAGTTTTCTGTTGGTTCACTAGGACCAACATGATCATCGTGTCTCTGTGATGTATCAACCTTTTCCTCCAGATTTAAAAACAAATATGCAGTATCCAGTACAAATTCATTTAGAGTTGGCATACTATCATCACCGTCAATAGGTAACAAGATATATGTAATCGATCCATCAAGTGACCTCACTGGATATCTAAACTTTATACTGAGCAAATACATGGATCTGTCATAACTTATATGAAATCTTCTACATATAATTTCCACTAACATTGCGTATGTGCAGTTCGGTGGTATAACTACCGCACCAATCGGATGACAGTCATAAGAAACGCCGTCTGGACCTTCTACTATATTACCATTCATAAAGCAGATAAGCTGATGTTGCGACATCTATCATTTCCAAAAGAAATAAAATATTATATAAATTAGCATATACAATACACAAAATATTATAGTATCACACACATTATAATCTACAAAATCTACCAATTAACATATTATAATTTTTAAATTACAATACTACATACCAATATTTTTATATAAATAGTATTAATTTAAAAAAATCTAATTAAATTTAGCTACACATAATCTAAAACTTTCATACAATTTATAAGATTTATATACGTATATTATACCGTATTTATACCGTATTTTTTACTCATATACATAAAAATATATTCAAGTTCGTCATAATCAACTACTAACATAATCAAACTTAGATCTATAATTTAAACTACAAATACAATTATATAAACTTGTAGATCTAGAACACAAATTTTAAAAATTTCAAAAATTCGTAAAATTACCGTAGTTCTTGAAAATTTCTTCAAAAGTTGATAAATCTTGCTATAACTTGTTTAGATCTACAAACTATTGCGAAAAAAATAGAGATTTGAGATGAAAAATGGAGGAGAGTGGAGAGGTGGCCGACGGAGCTCATGAGAGAAAATGGGAGAGGAGAGGGGAGGGGAAAGAACTGGGCTCGGGTTAGTGAAAGGCGACGCTCGCCTGTTTAAGGGGCGAGCGGCCGCTCGCCTGTTAAACATACGCATGTGCCAGCGTGGCGCCACGCTGGCACTGGTCGCTTGTTAGACAGGCGACCCGATATTATTTTTATAAAATTTTAAAATTCGATATTAAAAATGTAATAATTTATTTAAATTAATTATATTTTTAAAAAAATAACCATATTATTTATGCTTCCCACGCATTACCGGTCATCAAATCTTTTTTTTTTTTAATATTTATATAGTTAAAAATAATATTAACTTAAAAGTTTATTAACATTAGAGAAATGATATTAATGAATTATTTTTAAAAAAAATAAATTATTTTTTTTTGGAGTTTTATTTACCTTATATATATTTAGGATAAAACAGGCCTATATTCCTTATCACAGCAAATAGTATTAATTTTTTTTTTAAAAAAATATAATAAGATTGAAATGCAGCCTATTTCCTACAACAATTAACATTAAAAGATTCATCATCCATAATTATACTGATCTAGTTATAAATATTTCCGAAAATGAATAAGAGTTTGATATATCCTAAATATTATACTGGTATAATAATTATTCAGTAAGAAACAAAAAGATATTATCTCCAAAAGAAATAATAGGGTAAGATATATTGTTTTCATTTTTTTTAATCTTTTTGATCTTTTTATGTGATTCTATAAACTATCCAGAAAAATATAAAAGATTCATACTCCACCCAAAATTATATTAGATTGATTTTATAAATTGTCTCAAAAAAGATTAGAGGATTCAAATCTACTATTTATAGTTTTATAGGCCTTATTTTATAACTTATCAAAAAAAGAAAAAAATAAAAATAAAAAGATTAATGTTCAATAAAAAGAAATGAGTGGGTTCAGAACTGCAGTTCATAAGTCCGGCCTAATTTTGCAAACTAAAAAACGAAAACAAGAAAACAAAAAACACAAAAAGGATTTAAAAAAATAAAAGACAAAAAATACTAAAAAATAAGAAGACAAAAAAAAAACTATTAATAATAAACAATATTGTCCTTTCAACAAATCCGTCATGAACAAAAATAATTAAAAAGACCAATATAGGAAACTCTAAACTGTAAAATTGTAAATTTTGATGAGATCTATAATTTTATAATTAAATATTTTTCTAAAAAATACCACATATTATGTCAAAAAGATAATCGAAATTTAGATTACTTTTTGGCACAATATTTAACAATTTTTTGAAAAAAATCGATTATTTTTTTGACATAATATTTGATATTTTTAAAAAAAATGTTCAACTACAAAATTGTAAATCTCATCAAAATTTATAATTTTACAGTTTAGAATTTATTTTAAAAAATTCTTAAAAGTAAATCAAATAAATGAACAAAAATTTTGCATAATTTTTTAAAATCCATTAAGATTACAACGGACGGAATCGGATACTTTTTCTACACCCTGATTGTTAATACATCGTCCCCTCATCGGATGCCACTCTTAAATGAGATCGGTTTCTCCAACAATCCATGTGAACATGAATTAGCAACCTTTATGTGAACATGATTTGTCCAAAAAATGAAAAACCTTATTAAAAAGCTTAATGATTTTGATAAATATCCCTGTTCTCGTAAAAATATTTCAGGTAAGTAATTTAAATATTTTTAGAAAATTTTAATAAAACAAAAAGTAGATTTTTGTATGTTTTATATAAAAATTTAATATTTTTAAAAAATTAATACAAAATTATATAATACATCAAACTTTAGCTTATATATTTATGCATTAAAATATATATTTCCAAATATATTTTAATTTAATTTAATATAATAATTATTAAAATATACTAATTCATTTAGAAGGATGGCAAAACATAAAGAAAACTACTATTTATCAGAGCCCCGACACTTCTGATGCGATCATGGTCGTTCAGAGCATTTCGGAATGTGTTTGCTCGCATCCCGAAATGTTCTGTACGGCTCAATTTTTTAGGAGCGTCAGGGGCCTATGAAGGTATTTTTCAAAAATAAAAATTGATATATAATTAATCCTAATATAAATACTACAAAACTTCAATGGTGTAACGTGGAATCCCTCTTATCCAGATTCATATTCTTAGTCCGTTGGTCTCCATGAGCCCTCTTCTCCAACCAAAGCAAATCAAAGTAGATGAGAATGATAATGAGGCCATTTGATTTCCACCAATCTTCGCTTCGGTGGACACCATTTCTCCTCTCTGATCTTTCATTCTGCACAATCATCAGTTGATTATCACTTTTGGTACATTTGGGCCCCTTATATCTTTTCGATCGAACACTGATTGCATGTGGCGCAAAAAGTTACATTTTTCGCATTTTTCCATCTACAATAAATTTAAAACTGTCGAAATGTTTGGTGATATCTAAATGCTTGTAAACTTTATTGAAGGTTTACATTTAATGTTCATTGTAAAATTAACTGATAATGCTGAAATTTTTAAAAGAAGAAACTACTATTCTTCTTCTTTTTTTTTTTTTTTTATTCTGCCAGCACAGGGCTAGTGTGGTGGCATCCTCATTCCTCCCCTGTTCGAAACCGACCTCATCTTATAGCATCTAACTCCGGTAGAATATAGGGGGGAAATTATTGTATATAACCATTATATTATATCGGAATATATTTTTTTATATTTTAATTAAATATAAAAAAATAATTATGAGCAATTTTTAGAAATTTTTAACATAAAAATTGTAATTTTGATTGAACGTATAACTCTTATATTTAAAATTTTTAAAAAAATATTTTTAAATTAATAATTTATGACTCTAAAGTTTAATAAATTGTAAAGAGTGTTCAAAAATTATTTTGAAATTTACTTTAAATCTGTTATTTCTTACAAATCTGTTAAATTTAAGCTTAAAATATTTATTAAGAAATATTTATTAGTAAAATTCTGAAAATAATCATAAATAATCATAATTTTTTTTAATTTAAATATAAAAGAATATATGTTGACATGGTGAAGCACTTTATATGCAATAATTTCTTAATATACGAAGGTTTGCATAGTTATAAAAAAAAACTCTCTTTCAATTGAAATTGTACAATAACATCTAATTAGGAGGATCTATCATTTATCGTTCACTACTCGGTTGGAATTTGTGAACTGAACATGGTGAAAGACCAAAGAAAATATTGTACAATTATACAACAAATATAAAAATGAGGCTGATTGTGCAGAACATATTTACGAAGCTCTACTCTGCAAAATCTCCTCATATATCAGTCTCACTCCCTCCATACAACTTGTTCCTGTACTCTATCGCCAATTCGCCATGGACGACCTCTGGCCTTGGCTAAACTCTCTTCCATTAACCTCCACCTCCTCTGCAGACGACAACGTCCAATGGCCGCGGCATCTCCGCCTCATCTCTTCTTCTTTTTCTTCTGATAAATCTATCGTCTTCTCCGCCGACCGCACCGCCGGCTCCGATAGCGAAGCTCTCGCCACCTTCTCCGTTTCCCTCAATGGCTTCAGCAACATTATAACTTCTACAACTCTCTGGGTCTCCGATCCTTGCTCCCTTTCAAACCCTATTCCTTCACTTCTTCTACAACTCCTCCGTGAAGTTACCTCCAAAGCACCTTCACCACCGGCAAGTTTGCCACCATTGAATCTAAATCCAACTGCTGTATCAGCGGCAATGGAGGTTACCGACGAAGCTCCCGAGTTCCTTTCCCTCGCGATGCTCTGCAGACTCTTTTATTTATGCGCATGCGAAGCCCCCGCAGAGGTCGGCTTCTTATTTTTCAAGAATATAGAACATATCCTCGATCGCGCGCTGAACTGCCGCACGGTGATCGGAAAGTTTCTCGTCGAGATCGGTGCTGATTGGGAAACGCGTTTCCTGCGCGCGCTCGGCTACATGATATCTAAGTGGTGCATACTTCGCGATCTTCAGCAGCCGCCGCCGCCGCCGCCGCCCCCGCAGACATGCAACTGCTACTGTATTTCCTACGGCGCGGATTTATACGGGCTGTGGGTACTCAAGGGCTTCGCTCCGGTAGCGGCCATGCCGCGAACCACCTCCGCGGCGCCTTCCTCCGCCACCGTCGTCGACGGTGCTAAGGAATCGGTAATCCGCTACGCCCTTTCACATCAGCACCTCGAGGCGGTGGTGCAACTCGAGTACTTGGTTTCCGCCAGCGACCCGAGGTGTATAAAAATCTCAGTGCGCGTCGATAATATTAGAATTCACGTCGCTCAGCTCGGCTATGGTGGCGATGGCGGGGACTGTGACGGTGCTTCTGCGGCAAGGAAGGAGAAGCATTTTCCATCTAGGGTACGTGTTTGGGTAGGTCCAGAAGCTGGGTCTGCGTACGCGGCGGCGCTCAGCCTCGGTCGCTCCACCAGCAACACTGAAAGAGAAATCGAAACAACGAGGATAGTGAAAGGCAGCTTTAGCAGCGTTCTGAAATCCGCGCCGGCGACGGTGAATGCGAAGGCGAGGTCGTCGGCGAGGTCCAAAAGTAAAACTTGGAGGTTGGTATTGAGAAAAATTTTCACACAATTGCTCCTACATGAGAAATAGTTAAACTTAATTATGAAAGAATTTTGGAAATTAAATATTTGAATTACTACGATTTTAATAGTGAATTCTTATAACCAAAAATTACGTTGCAGCCCTCAAAGTGGAGTTAATTTGAGTATAGGTACATGGTTTTAAACTTTTATCTTATTTAGGTCCCTATGAAACATTGTTTTTTTTTTTTTCCCGACTGTTGAGTTCGAAGATTTAAACGTTGGACCTATCAATTCATTATGAGGGGTAGGCCAAGGTACGCTGATGCGATACTTTAATTTCGTTCTGAACACTCTATCTAACCAGGAAACTTTACTGAAATAGAACAATAGATAGAACCAGGTTAGAATAAAATGTCGTATATGGATTTATATAGGAAAATTCCCCAAATATTACTAACAGTAATTGAGTATGATTTCAGTTAGTAACTACATCAGATTCGTTTTATTTTATGATAAAAATGCCAAATTGCTCTATTAATTATCAGGTGGGAGCAAGAAGCCGCCGGCGGAGCGGCGGTGTTCGAGGGAGTGTTGTGCGACGGAGAGACGGGAGCGGAGGTGGCGGCGTGGAGACCTGGCGGCGGAGGCGGCGGAGGTCCAACGATGCGGCGGAGGTATAACGGCTACGGAAGAGCGTTTAATAAGAGCGGAGGGGTGGTGGTGGCGGCGGACGAGCTGCCGGAGGCGGTGACGTGGAGGGTTGGGAGGGAGATGGAGGGTCGCAGGGTGCGGTGGAGGGTTGGAGCCAAGGTATGGGTGAGCTACTTCCCCAATGAGGTGAAAAGTTGGTATTTTGAGACCAGATGTGTTGAGTGGAGGGAGGATGTGGAGCTACATCTTGTTGATACGTAAAATGGAAATGTTATTCCCTAGATCTAATTCAATAGAAATTATATGTAATATATCAAAATAGATATCATGTATATTTTATATAAATTAGAAAATTTGATGTATGATATATATCAGAATAAATATTATATACAAATTATTATATGATGAACAGCCGTTCTTTATATAATATCATTGAAAGGGTTGTTCTTCACAAACTAGATTTATTATGTACTAGCAGAAAAGATTGCTATATAAGATAAGTAAATATATCAGAATACATACTATATATATTACATATAAATTAAAAGTTTCGATTATCTGATAAATATCAGTTCTTTATATAATATCATTGAAAGGGTTGTTCGTTACTAACTAGACTTGTTATGCACTAACAGAAATAGATTACTATATATAATAACTACACATATTATGATATGTCTTGAGCTTAGAAAATACCGGAAATGCAATGCAGGCATTTTAGGTTCCCACATTGTTAGAATAACAAAGAATTAGGCCCGACAGTTGGATTAAGTGGTTGGATAAGTGGTTTGCGTTGGCTACTATGTAGCTCGGATTAAGTGGTTGGCGTTGGCTACTATGTAGCACGGATACTGGACACGGAGACACGACACGGCACCACATAGGAACACAACAATTTAAACAAAAAAAAAGGACACGGATACGGCTCGGACACGATAATAAAAATATAAATAAATAAAAAATAATTTATACGAAATATTTAAATATTAGGTAATATAATAACGTTTGATAATAAATTTATCTATAATATAATATTTCGGGCCTTGAAATAAATTTAAACACTAAAAATCTAATTATATCAACTAAAACTAAAAAATATATAATATCTGAGTACATAGCTATATTATATTACTTACCACTATTACAATCAATATTTAACTCATTTAAAAAAACAAAAAATATTTTTTAAAAAAAATATATAAATACCGACACGCGTGTCGGACACACCGAATAGAAGTGTCTGACACGTGTATCCGATTTTTTTTCAGACACACCACATGGCGTGTCCGATACGTGTCCAAGGAGTGGCGTGTCTGACATGTGCACGGATACGGACACGTCGATATTGGAGTGTCCGTACTACATAGGTTGGCTATTCTTATGCTAGCTGTCAGCTTCGATTCTATGGTATGCATGGTTCCCAGAAGAATCCGAAATATTTAATAGTTATAAATTTTGGAGTTCGAAATATAAATTGAGAAATATTTTTGAAACTTTGAATAAAAAAAAAAATTATATATATATATAGAGTTATTTGATAAGTTGTTTACAAAACATGACTCTTTTTTTGCAGCAGTATGGGCATTTTCAACTAACCCCCTTGATTTTGTATAAGCGAACGTTAATATTAACAGGCTTTGCTTGAGAGCTTGACAAGCTCAGTCTTGAACTTGTTATAATCGACAAACTCGACAAGTAGCCCCCACAGCCTCTTTCTTATTCTTACTCGATTTCTTGAACATTTGAAGCTTGAGCTGGGCTTTTTTCGAGGTCAGATCAAGCTCACCATTTTTTTAGGAATTATGTCAAAACAAGTCTCACTTTTCAAAACTGTTAAAAAACCTAATATTTTTTCTAACAATATCTAAATTAAAATAAAATAATCATATAATATATTTTTAAAAAACATTAAATATGAAGAAAAACTTTGATATGGTCTAACACTTTTATATTAAAAGTTTGTCAAAAAATAAAATATTTTAAGCCTTAGAAGTCTTTACTAATATTTTTTAAAAAATATTAAATATAAAAATTATAAAATGCGTAAAATCGCTAACCACCAAATATAAGATCTATGAGAGGCCTAACCGAAACTATCTCCAGCCCAAAGCTCATTGAGACAAGGCACAATAAAGAGAACTAAAATAAGAGCAAATGCAGCATACCAAACAAGGAGGTCAATAGTTGGAACTTCAAAAGTTTACAGCTTCAGCTTCGGCCGAGCACAACAAATCACATATTAGTGCCATTACCAAAATTCAATATTGGTAGTGATATAGCAGCTTGTCTGACTTGTTATATGGCAGATGTAAAGACGTCGGCGTTCAAACCGTGACCGATATCTCCGAGACTAGTCTTAGCTAAGGTTCCCAGTCAAGCCGAAGTAGAACGAACGGCGATCGACCGCGCAGAAGAATCATTTAGCAGCAATCAGACGGATGACATTTAATGAGTTGTAGGCATGTTGGCCGGATATTTCAGATCCCGAACAAATCGATTTTATTCACTTTCCTTAATGGCTGAGCAGTACATATAGATAGCCTGTATAATCGTCACTGTAAATCGTTTACTTATTATTTAAAGAGAGTGGAACAGAGAATGTCCAAAACTCCTAAAAAGCTCGAACCTTAAACATTGTGAGATAAAAGAAAAGTTGTACTACGGTTATTTTACTCTTAGTGAAATTTCTTTTGCCGCTGGCGTGTGATCCGTGCTTTTATCTCTTTCAAACTACGGGTTTTCACATAAAACATCATTGGTGTTTGTGTGATTATTTGTATGTCCTTTGTAGGCAATTCTGTCTTCGAACACTTTATATGTCGGTCAAGTACGAGCTCCGTCGACCAACATATAAATGCTCTCAAGTATAAAGCTCAGCACTATCCAAATATGATGTAATGATGAGATATTAACAGTGTATCTGCTTGCAAAGCCAATTGAAGACTCGTACACTCAAGATTCATTCCCACAACTACCATTACTTGCTAAATTTGATCTAAGCTAGCTAGCTGCACGCATCAATCCGGCAGTCAACACAATGCATAACCCTGTCCCAGGGCGACGGAAATTCTCAGCCCCCACGCTAAGAATGCCATGTGGCAAATATCCACAACATCCACGTGCCCCGGCTCAATTCTACCTTTGTATACTGTGTGATATATATATAGTTAAATGTAAAAACGTTCATAATCCTTAGCCAGCTGTGTCCTGCACGAATAGCAACAACTAAATTGATCAGGTCATAAATAGTAGAGGCCAACTCACCCCGTACTTTACAAACAGCAAGGTGTGATCTCCAGCCAGTTGAACATGCGGGCGGGTCCACTCTATCATCTAATGTAATTCGCTAACCTTGATTGGCCCGGGGGGACTGCGACGGGACAAGTGGAAGAGGGCGGCGGCGAGGGATCGGGCCTCGGCGACGCGATGGGCAGCGAGGGATGACACACGTTGCGTGGATAGAAGCTCTACGGTAGCAATACGGCGGAGATTCCTCCAGTGATCGCCGTAAGGTGCGGCGATGAGAGAGGTGAAGTTGTAGGTGGTGTTACGGTTGAAAGGAAAAAGAGGGCGGTTAGCGAAGATGAGGTCTGCCTTGGATGAAAAGCATTCTCCGGCGAGATCGGCGGAGGATATGACGAGGACACGGCGGCAGCCGAGGCGGAGGAGGAAGATGGGGCCGTGAGCGGCGGCAAGGCGGGAAAGAGAGTGGTGGAGGGGTTTGGATATAAGGTGGAGATGACCGATGATTGGAAGAGCACCGCGGGGTGACGGCGGCAGAAGTCGGTGCTTTTTGTCACCTGAGACGATTTTGAGAAGGAGGAAGACGGAGAGGAGAGCAAAAGAGACGATGAAAATAGCGGAAGACATTGTTGAGTTAATTTTACTGGGAACTGGAGCTTCCCAAATTTAAAGAATTCTCCAAGTCGGATTTGCAAAAGAGGTGCCTGATAATTATTTATCTGAAATGGGAAGTTATACTTCAGTTTTTTTAGGTCCCTTGGGCTTTGTTTTGTTTGGAGTAAGAAATTAAGAGGAAAAAAAAAGTGAGGAAAAAATAATCTGATTTTTTTTGTTTAAATTGTAAAAGGGGATGAAAAATGGGTGGAAAATAAGAAAAAACTAAGTTTTTTCCTCCAAGCATTATCTCCTAATTGCAGGTGGAAAGGAGAGGAAAAAATTAATGAAATTACTATTGATAATTTTATCTCTTAGATCATTTCAAATGAGGACCTATTGATAATTTTACAATTAAAATTACTTTAAATATTATATTTTTCTCCTAATTTATTCCTTATTTTATCCAAATAACTGAAAAGAGTATTTAATTTATTTTTCTTACCTTTTTTTTCCTATCATAATTTCTTCCATTTTTTTTCCGTCCAGTCAACTACATTCCCTTCCCTCATTCTAAACATAATGTTATTGGCAAAAATAGCAACTACTATTTTTTTCTATTTTCAGATTCGCAAAGGTAATGTAAACAAGTACATAATTTTCATATGCAATATGCATTGGATATATGCAAAAGATCCGACAAATCAATATTGATCCAATTGGTTAGTAGAACTAGATAGTTAACGGTGGTCCGTCTTTTATGAAAAATCTCATCAACACCTTTTAGGTTAGAGTGAGGTTAGCGAACTCTATATTCTATCTAATAAAAGTTAAAAATCCAAAATTGAGATTAAAGAGAGATGGTTATTCGAACTCTACATCTCCAAAATATTTTCACATAAAAAATAAATGATGAAAAATAAGCATAAATATGCGGAGTCAATAACATTTATTTTTACAGTTTTCTAGTATTGTCACATACATATATACAATAATTGTAATTAAATCATCTTGCGCAAAAAATAATAAATCCTAAATTTTAAAATATAAACCATTTAATTGAGAGTATTTTCTTATGAAGGGCGTTGTAGGGATATTCTGTTTTTTCCACACGTAATCGACAATGAACCAAAAATTTCAACGTGCCTTATCCGATTTTCTAATTTTTCATAAAAATTAGGTGGCGATTCCAAATTTCTTTTTCCGCCTCGGCGCGAGGAAGGTCGTCAACACCTATATTGTAATGCAAAACTCAAACTCACAACCGATAATATATGAATCATCTATTTACCAATTGAATTATTTTGTCAAATGCATAATCTATAACTTTTATGCTTTAATTTATAATCTACATAACTTAATATTAGAAGTCACTAAAGGCAAAAAAAAATAAGCAGATACTAGTTGAGCGGCCATATACTAATTTGATATTGAGTTGTTTTAATTTGGAAAAAATATATCTGATCCTCTGAATTTTTATCAAATATGCTCTTACAATACTGAACTTATATTAGTGTATGCGATATCTCTGAACTATATAAAAACATCTACTATAATCTTACCATCTCCTCCTACTGTGAGTGCCCATTAGTTTGCCGATGTGGCTTCATTTAATCCGACATGGCATAAAATATTATTATTTAATCCTTATTTTTTTATTTAATCTGCATTTTTCCTCCCACTGAAGGAAATTTCTAATATTATTTAAATTTCTAATATTATTTACATTTACTCACTTTTACTTTCACTGCATCCAAGATCCCTTTTCAAACAGTGAATTTTGATTTCACCTATAATCGCTCTACCTGCGGCGAATTTCCAGTGGAATCAAAGCGGTTTGTCTGTGATTGAAGAATTTTGAAGTTGGGCATTTTTTAATCGTTTCCTTTTGACCATGTCTCCTTGTAAGCCTATATCCCTCGTGTAAGTACCAATAAATTATTCTCACGCTCGTGTAAGTACCAATAAATTATTCTTGCGAACTATAGGTCTTCAATGCCTATAGTGTGTTTTCACGTCAAGGGCAAATTTAGGAAGTAGGGTGGTTCTAGAGATGACGATGATGGCCGCACTGCAGATGAAATGGTTGATTTAGATATTCTATCTTACTTTGAGATTATGGACATGGTCAGTAATAAAAACAGATTAGAAGATTATCAAAATCTATTTTAGAGAACTGTCACAAGCTTTACTATATTGTAGGGTTAGAAGTTTTGATGATCGGCCAGTGTATCGTATTATAAGATTGCTTGAAATAAAAGGCAAAGTAGATATATACGCTAAGCACGCTGCATATACAACTGTGAGTGAGAATGATGAAGTCATTGATCTGTTGAAGCCTCTGAAAGTTATTCTAAATCCAACTGTACCAACAAAACTTCCTAGAGTTGCTTATGCGTCCAGCTCATCTTACCTTAATGATACTGCTGTCAATAAATCTGTACATACTGGTTCACCTCTTGATGTTGTTGCTGATAATAATATCAACATACCGGTGACGGTCAGTGCATTTGAAGTTGATGTGACGAAGCTGAGGTGTTTTCATCTGGTGATAAAAGGGGCTAATATAATATGCATCTTATGAAAATAGCAAGAATTTTCATAAAACTTTTAAAGTGAAAACATACGCGAACGAGCACACATGCAACACAACTGCAAAAATAAATGGCTTAACTCTATTATCATAGCAGAAAGATACAGGTTGCTGATAAGTGAATGTTCTAATAGCAAAAGTTGGTTGTTTGCAAGCTAGTTCACAAAAAATTAAAGTTGCATATTAGCTTAAAGACTGCAAGAAGGGCAAAACTTTGTATTCAAAATGAGTTGGTCAATAGATACATAAGAAAATAGGGATTGCTTAGATACTATGCTTAGGTGCTGAACATAAAGAATGAAGGAAGCACCGTTTTATTGCAGTCAAAAGGTATTGTCCATGAAGATAAGGCACCGAAGTTCAAAATTATTTATGTGTGTCTCAAAGCTTGCAAGGCAGGATTTCTCAGTGGGTGTAGGCCTATTATGGTCTTGATGGGCATTTCTTAGAGGTATGGCTCATAAACAACTTCTAATAGCAGTAGGAAGAGATGGGAATGATCAAACATTTTCAATAGCTTGAGCTTTTGTTTCTATTGAGAACATAAACAACTTTGAATGGTTCTTAAGTTATTAGCAATAGACTTGGATATGGGCACATGTAAGAGCTGGACAATCATTAGTGATATGCATATGGTATGCTTCTTTTTTATATATACTTTATACTTGTTTATTGTTCGGTTCACGTGTGCTTGCATTTGTATATAAATCTTATGCATTATGTATTGTTTGGTATAGTGAATGTAGGGAATTATTCATGCAGCTAAAGAGAAGATTGAAGATGTATATCATAGGATGTGTGATAGGCATATTTATGCAAATTGGTGCAAGGACTTTAGGAGACTTGAACTTAAAATGCAGTTTTAGGCATGTATAAAAAGCTCTTATTTTCCTACTTTTGAGAAAGACATTGATGTATTAAAGCTTCTGAATGCAGTTGGTCATAATAGGTTGTTGGAATTGTATGATCTAGTTCACTGGTGTCAATCATTGATCTGTATCGGGTTCTTGACCTATGAACCTTGGGGTTATGCGGATCTATCGGGTTGATAGGTTATATGAATTGGAGAAATTCTTTCTATCTCTCTTGTCATTTTCAAATGAAAATACATACGTATTTATAGTGTAGCCCAAGAGTAGTCCAAGGGACTCCAATAACTATTAATGCTCTCTCTTTAATACTTATCATAATTATCATAACTATCATAACTCTCTTTTAATGAAGCCTTATAACCGTCACTCTTTGGTCTTCCGCCCTTTGGTCTTCTGACATTTGATCTTCTGTCTTTTTGTTTTTCGACTCTTGGTTTGCTCTCGGTCTCTCGAACATATCAGCCCGGTCTTGTGTATGTCTCGGCATCGGCCAAGTCAGTCTTCAGTTATGGTTATGGTTTCACCTTGGCTTGAGCCACGAACCTCTTCTGTTCCGGTTATACCTCAGTATCAACCTCGGTTATGTTCTGATATGCTTCTGCCTCGGCTTCGGCTTCGGCTAGGCTTCTCACCTTGACCTCGTCCTAGTCTCACCTCGACCTCGGGATCGTTGACACTTCGGTCACAGCGCTGTCTCACTTCGGTCTCAGTGATGACGTCACCTTAGTCTTAGTCTATTCGGGTCTCGGAATCCTCCTAGATCAATCATACTTCGACACAGATGCACAGTGTAAGGTTGTTGATAATATGTGTGAAGCATTTAATACTGTGTTAGTTGAGCATAGGGCAATACCAATAATTATATTGTTGAAGAGCATGATGATTTACGTAATGGTACGAATGTATCATAAAGGAGATGAAGGAATAGCTTGGAAATCAGATTATGCATCCGAAATTCTAAAAAGTTTGAAAAGATTAAAGAAGCTAGCGGCAGATGGGAAGTAAATTGGAATTTGCAACACTTTGTATGAAGTAACAGATGATGACAAGTGGTATACCTTGTGAACACACAATATGTGGTTGATATGGCGAGAAAGTCATGTACATGCAGAAAGTGGGATATAAATGGTATACCTTGTGAACACACCATAGCAATAATACTTAGTATGAATGATACATCTAAGCAACATCTTATTCATTGGTTTAGAAACAGTGTTTATATCATCAGCTTTGACAATATGATTAGCCCAATCTCTGGAAAGGATCACTGGTTAAGAGATGATTTAGTTTCAATTGATCCACTACTAAAAATGAGGATGCCTTGAAGGTCTAAAAAGAACATAGAAAGATATGCTTTAGAACTAAAAGATGTCACTAAGTTATCTACGAAACTGAGGCATATGACTTGCAAAGTTTGTGATTCTCATGGACACAACAGCACGATTCTCATGGACACAACAGTTTGTGATTCTATGAAACTGAGGCTCAGCCGACCTTCGCTACCACTGGATATGCGCAAGTCAAGACATAATTAGGAGGTGACCTCTGTACCCGGAGGTCGGCGTCGGCAGACCGAGGCCGAGCTCGGATTGGAGCCGAGGTCGACCTCGGCATTGACCGAAGTAACCTAACTCGGCCGACCCCGGTTATCCGGGTTACACACGAAGATGGAGGGAAGCCCTTTGGCACCCAAGACCCGACCTCGGCCGACCGAGACCGATGTCGCCAATGGACCGAGATCAACCCCGACAGCACCTACCGCATTAAAGACCACTTAAAATGCTTGCATTAAATAAATATGTGTTCAGAGACGCCGACTACCGACCGGCGCCACGAGTCTACTGCCAGGCGGACTGACAAGCCCAAGAGCTACGACTTACGAGATCATCAGCCGACAATGCATTTATGACAGGCAGGGAGGCATGACGGCGAGAAGTGACGGGAGCTGGTGTCGACGTGGATCAATCCGAGCCGCTGAAGCTACTTCATCCTGACCGTCCGAGCTCGGCCGCCTCACCTATAAATAGAGGGTGAGATCATACAGGGCAGGGGGTTAGACTGACTTCTACTTTGATTCACTCTGTAAACCACTGGAGAGAGAGAGAGAGAGAGTGCGAGAGAGAACTTGTAAACATTTTAATCCCACGTAATATCAGTTCAGACGCGGGCGATCCTGAGTCGCCGGCACGTGGTTTTTCACCTCGGAGAGCATCCCGGGGTTTTCCACGCTACGATACCTCTAATTCCTCTTCTCCCGACCTCTTTCTCCGTGCTCTAACTCATCCAATTCATCGTCGAACGCGTTACAACTCTACTCGGTCGCGACCTGCGCGATCAATTGGCGCCGTCCGTGGGAAACCCCTTCTGACCAACGTCGACGACGATGGCTCCGAAGAAAGCAACCAGAGAAGCCTCGGTTGCAGCTAGCCGAGGCCGAAGATCGCAAGACCACGCCTCTGCGGGAGCGCCCGAATGCTCGAGACTACCCGCAGCCGAACAGCCACTGACGTACGACACAGTGCGCGCTATCATGAGGGAGGAGCTCCAAGCGCTCTTCGCGCAACCAAGAGCCCCGCGGATACCCAGCTCAGCCCCAGGACGACCGAGCTACCCGCGGAACGACGACAGGCAGCAGCGGATCCCGCCCCAAGTCAGCGCGAGTCTGCCTTCAGCAGACTCGGCCCCCACCGAGCTCAAAGCCGCCAAGCGAACCGCGGCGCTTGGCCGGATAAGGAAAGAGCCAAGCGGTAGTTCATCAGCCTCCCCCCGGTACAAGTGCAGCCCGGAGGAGCAACCGACCTTCCGCCAAGGCATCCACGGAAGGGTCGTCAAAGGGAGAGGATGATGAAGTTAATTCCAAGGCACGATCCCCAGCGTCGCTGACGGAGATCGGCACAAGAAGGCTGTCACCAGAGACACCGGCGACGCACCTACCCCATGGTGGCCTTCGGGAGAGACCAACTCGCCATTCTCGACCGACATACAAGACGCGCCCCTGCCGACGAATACAAGCCCCGAAGATCTCGAAGTATGACGGGAAAGACATCCCCCAGCAGCACGTCTCATGCTTCATGATGGCCATGAAGTTCATGAACTGCAGCGAAGCGACCTACTGTCAGACCTTCCCACTCACGCTTGAAGGGCCAGCACCAAACCTGGTTCACCGCGCTATGCCCTGGGGTCGGTCAACTGCTGGTTCGAACTTGGTCGAGGCTTTCCAGACCCGTTCTTTCGCAAGCTCGGAGTCCTGAAAGAGGCAGAAATAGCCTCCTCAACTAGTCCAGAAGGAGGGGAGAGTGTCAAGTCCTATCTTCAGCGTTTCTTGCGACGTAGCAGCGAACCATGAGGGATGTTCGAGCCTAAACTTCGCCCTCATGGCTCCAAACGCGGAGTCAGCATCGACAGTTACATGTACGACTTCCACACCAACCCCCCAGATACCCTCACTAAGGCATATGAGAAAGGTACGGCTGGCCAATGGAGGCAGAGGAGCGTGAAGCCGAGCTCACTGGCGGACAGAAACGCCCCCGTCAAGAAGCCTCGGGGACTTCCCGGGCGACCAAGACGAAGAGCGACGTGGTGAGGACTGCTCCGGAGTCGAAGTACAGGAACTACACACAGTTCACTACGCCGATGAAGGAAATCTTGGCGATAGTGGAGCGAAGGCAGCGCCTCCCGGAACCACGCCCGATGTCGACACCGGCTAACAAACGTGACGTCGAAGTACTGTACTACCACCGGAGCTCACGCCACAAAATAACGAAACGCTGCGATATCAGCTCAAGGATGAATCCTGGAGTGGCGGCATGGCCCGAGATTGGCGAGCTTGGGCAGGAGTTCATCTCGATGCCTAACCCGAGGCCGAACTCAAAGCGAAACGAAGCGCAGGAAGGGGACGAGCCTCAGCATTCAATGAGGCCGCGACTGAAGCCCATCTTGTTTCTGGCTGGAGGTTCGAGCTCGGGAAAAGCCTCGCGGAAAAGGAGTAGGGCGAGCTCTACAACAGCCGAGGTCCTTCAGCTCAGTCACGGCGACCGGACGGGCTCGGCCAGCTTTGATATCACCTTCACCGACGCCGAGCTAGTCCCAGTCGAATCACCAGATGACGACGCGCTGATAGTTTCGATGATCGTCGCCAATCGTGAGGTCAAGAGAGTTATGATCGACACAGGGGCATCCTCCAACGTTCTCTTCTATGACGCTCTAGTGAGAATGGGATTGTCGGAAGAAGATCTGACCCCCGACACTACCAACCTCTATGGCCTCGGTGGACCTGACCTCCACTCGCTCGGAACTATTTCCCTGCCGGTGACCATCGGCGACGAGCCTATTCTGCGACGAAGATGCTGAGGCTTCACACTGTCCTCAGTAATGGCCTCGGCATATAACATTATCCTGGGAAGACTGGGAATCAAGACACTTCAGCTGGTGGTCTCCATTCCGCATCAGCGGGCCAAATTCAAAACGCCACGAGGTATCGGGGAAATCCGAGGGGATCCAGCTGAAGCTCGGCGATGCTACGAGAGAAGCCTCCGGAGGAAGGAAGCGTTACCAGTCGAGACCCTCAGCTCCAAAGAAGAAGACATGAAAATTAGCGGCCCGGCCGAGCTGACCTTGAAGGTGCCTCTCGACCCGACGTCATCTAAGCCCCATAGGCACCTTCAAGTGGGGGAGAAGCTGGCCGGCTCCGAATTTCACGAAGTTGTGAAATGCCTCAGGGAGAACGCTGAGCTGTTCGCCTGGTCACCATCTGATATGCCGGGGTTGGATCCCGAGGTGGTGATGCACCAACTCAATATCGACCCCAACCACAG